>BPLR01000711.1:0-47839 GCA_021605095.1 Caerostris extrusa
TACAAGAAATGTAGTCTCACACATATGAATGAAAAAATACATTTTTAATGAGTGTTTCGGAACAAAACAAAAAATACACAATTTTCGTATTTCTGAAAAATGGAGCTTTTCGATCCCCTGCTTTTTAATTGTTAGCAAGCAGGAGATGTTTTCTTAACTTTAACCCCTTGATTCTCTTTTTCATTATTACTCATTAATTTTTAAGCAACCCCATTTTGTGCAAATGTTTTAACTAAATTAAGATGTGAAGGTATTGTGGCTCTTACAGCCACCTTGAACTTCCGTAACCGGTACGCCCGTTGCCGAGCTTCCCAGATTTTTCTTCTATATGACATATCAGACCAGAGGAAAACCAGAAATAGATAAGCAACAAAATAAATATGCTACATTAATAAAATTATTATTTTTGGATTAGTATACATAGTGACTCATACCTTATTTTTGAATAAAAAAGAATATTTTAAAATAATTAAAAAATAATAGATAAGTTTTCCTTTAGTGTAAAATTTGATCACCTATTGAAAAATAGATTTTTACTTTTGATATAGGCCAAAAATTAAAAAGTTCTTTAAAATTGTGTCTTACGAAAATAGCGGGAATGTAAAGAAGAAAGGGATAAGCAATTCCCACTTTTATAACATTCATAATCAAAGGAAATTTCTAGAAAAAGAAATAATTTGAAGCAGTACCTACAAAGTTTCAATATAACAAAATGTATGGGAAAATATGCTTAATATTAATTTTAAAAGATATTTATTTTTATACTGAAGAACTAAATAGAATCTTATAAAAATCATAATGAAATATATTTCTGGTTCCAACTAACCACGTATTGTATTATTTAATACATTTTATACAAGTCGTCAGGATAAAAAAAATTACAAAATAACTAAAAATCAATTTATAAATGAAATTTAAAATGTTTGCTAAAAGAAAATATCATTGAATTCATCTGGGAAACTGCAGCAATCGAGTGCATTTATAACAACACAACGAGAGATCGTACGATACTATGAAAAACAATAAGACTCACAAGTAAGTGAAAACGGCGTTAATAAGTTATTTTTATTAGCTGCACGTTTGCCTTTATTCCATGTGGGTTGAAGTCCCAAACAGCGTCATTTGCATAGCATCAATTGCACGAATGATTGTCTTGGACTGAAAAAAAGAGATAGCAAATGAAAAAAAAGTCTTTCAAATTCCAGTCGTTCAAAGGGAAAAAACACCGCTTCACTGAGCAAACTAATGAGAAAATTCCCTTGCCAGTAAGAAAAATATCCTTGGCAAATAGCTTTTTCTGAAAAATTTTCGAAATGTAGCTAGAAATTCAAGAGGGGTATTAGTTTCAGAAGAACTTTTTTGAAGTTAGAACGGTGTAATATTTGAATAAAAAGGTAAGGAAAATGGAAAGTAGGGAGAAAAAAATTAACTAAAATCGATAGTGAAAAGTAGAATGAGTTATTATCTGCAGTCTAGCGTATTTATTTTTGTGAGTTTTAAATTCTTCTTCATTACCCATTCTTCTGCATTTGGAACTTATTGCAATTCCCATTTATTGTAATCCATATTTCAAAAAACGCTATTATATAGTTCATGATACTTTTAATATGGCGTAAATGAAGTTGTCCATAATCATTATTTATTGTGGTGATATAATTTTGACATGAACTGATTTATTTTGTAAAAAATATGAAACCTATATTAAAGCAACATTTTCAGAAATGATAACAATGATAGAAATTATATTCTGTACATTCAAATTATAATACTCTGCTCCAAAAAATTATAATATTCTAGAAAGAGAAATTATTCTGAAACAGTACCTACAAAATTTCAATATATCAAAATGCATGAGAAAAATCTGCTTAATATTAATTTTTAAAATATTCATTTTTATACTGAAGAATGTTATTTTGGTATGCTATAAAAATCAAAATGAAATGTATTTCTCATTCTAAACAACCACGTATTGTATTATTTTAATATATTTTAAACACGTCGTATGGATAAAAATTTACAAGATAACTAAACATAATTTTATGTGCTTGCTTAACATGAAATTTAAAATTTTATCTACCAATGTTTCCTAAACGAAAAAAACATTCTACCGATTGAATTCATGAGTTTGGGAAACGCCAGCACTCGAGTGCATCTATAACACAACGAGAGATCGTAACGATAAGACTCACAAGCAAGTGAAAACGGCGTTAATAAGTTATTTTTATTAGCTGCACGTTTGCCATTTATTCCATGTGGGTTGAAGTCCCAAACAGCGTCATTTGCATAGCATCAATTGCACGAATGATTGTCTTGGACGAAAAAAAAAAAGAGATAGCAAATGAAAAAAAAAAAAAAACATTCCAAATTCCAGTCGTTAAAGGGAAAAAAAACCCGCTTCACTGAGAAAACTAATGAAAAATTCCCCTTGGCAGTATGAAAATATCCTTGGCAAATATCTTTCTGAAAATTTTCGAAATGTAGCAAGAAATTCTAGTGCGGTATTAGTTTTAGAAGAACTTTTGAAGTTAGCACGGTGTAATATTTGAATAAAAGCTAAGAGAAATGGAAAGTAGGGGGAAAAAATTAACTGAAATCGATAGTGAAAGGTAGAATGAGTTAGTGTGGATTTTAATAGACAGTGCTGTTCGCTCAAAATTGTCATCTGACAACATACACTGAAGTGACAAAGTCATGGGATACCACTTAATATCGTGTCGGCCCTCCTTTCGCCCGGCGAAGTGCAGCAAATCGGCGTGGCATGGACTCAACAAGTCATTGGAAGTCTTCTGCAGGAATATTGAGCCATGCTGTCTCGATAGACGTCCATAATTGTGAAAGCGTTGATGGTGCAGGATTTTGGGCACGAACAGACCTCTCGATGATGTCCCATAAATGCTCGATGAGATTCATGTCGGGCGATCTAGGTGGCCAGATCATTCGTTGGAATTGTCCAGAATGTTCTTCAAACCAATCGCGAACAGTTGTGGCCCGGTGACATGGCGCATTGTCATCCATAAAAATCCCATCGTTGTTTGGGTACATGAAGTCCTTGAGGGCTGCAAGTGATCTCCAAGTAGCTGAACA
The DNA here is from genome assembly GCA_021605095.1 of Caerostris extrusa. Classification (NCBI taxonomy): domain Eukaryota; kingdom Metazoa; phylum Arthropoda; class Arachnida; order Araneae; family Araneidae; genus Caerostris; species Caerostris extrusa. The sequence continues at coordinate 3,085 of BPLR01000711.1, forward strand.
TAAGCATTTCCAGTCAATGTTCGGTCCAGTCGCACCAGAGGACCAAGTCCATGCCATGAAAAAAACAGCCCACACCATTACGGAGCCACCACCAGCTTGAACAGTGCCTTTGCTGACAGTTTGGGTCCATGGCTTCGTGGGGTCTGCGCCACACTCGAACCCTACCATCAGCTCTTACCAACTGAAATCGTGACTCATCGGACCAGGCCACGGTTTTCCATTCATCTAGGGACCAACCGATATGCTCACGTGCCCACAAGAGTCGCTGCAAGCGATGTCGTTCTGTCAGTAAAGGCACTCGAGTCGGTCTTCTGCTGGAAAAGCCCAAGAAAGCCAAATTTATCCGCACAGTTCTAACAGACAAGTCCCTTGTACGTCCCACATTGATTTCTGCGGTTATTTGACGCAGTGTTGCTTGTCTGTTAGAATTTACGACTTTTTGCAGACGTCGCCGGTCTCGGTCGTTAAGTGCAGGCGGTCGACCACTGTGCTGTCCATGGTGGGATGTTATGCCTGAAATTTCATACTCTCGGCACACTCTTGACACAGTGGATCTGGGAATGTTGAATTCCCTAACGATTTCCTTGGTTGTTTTTAAAGAAATGGCATGACCCATGCGTCTAGCTCCAACTAACATTCCGCGTTCAAAGTCTGTTAATTCCATCGTGCGGTCATCATCACGTCAAAACCTCTTCACAGGAATAACTTGAACAGAAATGAAAGCTCTGCGCATTTATACCTGTTCTACGCGATGCTACTGCCATCTGAAAATTTGCGTATTGCTATCCCATGACTTTTGTCACTTCAGTGTATTCCATATCAGTGTAGAGTAAAGTACTATTCTTCTACAGATGGATTCAAGATTCTTCACTGAAAATTATGGGGAAAAAATTTCTTATATTAGGTGAGAGATAAGTACTATTTCTCTCGATGTAGATTTGGAGCTGTTTGCTCTAAACTGTAGTAGTACAACTTTCCCATATCAGTGGAGAGGAAAGTTCTTTTGCAACGCAGGCTGCTTAGAGATTTACTATATTAATGAAATCATTTTCTTTATTAATAGACCTAATGACTTATAACTTATTTTTTGAATAAAATAGTATTTGTAAATGATTAAATAACTAAAAGATAAGTTCTTTTAGTGTCAAATTTCATTACCTATTGCACAATATATATTTTTAATGTTTGATATAGGCCAGAAATTATGAAGTCCTCTAAATTTGCCTGTTTCGAAAATAGTACAAATATAAATTAACAAAGGGGAAACAATTCCCACTATTACAGCATTCACAGTCAAAGGAAAATTTGAAAAAGAAATTCTTCTGAAACAGTATCGACAAAGAATTTGTACAACAAAATATATGAGAAAAATCTGCTTAATATTAATTTAAACGATATTTATTTTTATACTGAAGAATTAATAGAATCTTGTAAAAATAGTAATGACATGTATTTCTCGTTCTAACCAACCACGTATTGTATTATTTTATAGAATTTGAACACGTCGTAAGGATAAAAAATTGCAAGATAACTAAAAATAATTTTATGTGCTTGCTAAAAATGAGTTTAAAAGTGTTATCTACCAATGTTTGCTAAACGAAAAAACATCAATCCACCTATTCAATTCATGAGGGAAAACGGCATCGTTCGAGTGCATTTATAACAACACAACGAGATATCGTACGATACCATGAAAAACAATAAGACTCACTTGCAAGTGAAAACGGCGTTAATAAGTTATTTTTATTAGCTGCACGTTTGCCATTTATTCCATGTGGGTTGAAGTCCCAAATAGCGTCATTTGCATAGCATCAATTGCACGAATGATTTTTGGACTGAAAAAAAAAGAGATAGCAAATGAAAAAAAAAGTCTTCCAAATTCCAGTCGTTAAAAGGGAAAAAAAACCGCTTCACTGAGCAAACTAATGAGAAAATTCCCTTGCCAGTAAGAAAAATATCCTTGGCAAATACTTTTTCTGAAAATTTTCGAAATGTAGCAAGAAATTCGAGTGCTCGGTATTAGTTTCAGAAGAACTTTTGAAGTTAGAACGGTGTAATATTTGAATAAAAAGGCAAGAGAAATGGAAAGTAGGGAAAAAAATTAACTAAAATCGATAGTGAAATGTAGAATGAGTTATTACCTGCAGTCTAGAGTATTTATTTTTGTCAGTTTTAAATCTTCATTAACCTTTTTTCTGCATTTGGAACTTACTGCAACGTCCAGATACAGTAATCCATAATGCAAAAGACAGTATTTTGTTCCTATTACTTTTGCTAATAGGGCATAAATAAATGTTGTCCATAATCATTTTTTTATGTGATGATAATTTTGACATGAACAGATTTTTTTGTAAAATAAGGAACCTATATTGAGACAGCATCATATTCAGACATAATAACAAGTGTATAAATCATATACTATACATTCAAATTACAATACCCTGCTCCAAAAAAAATAAAGGATATTGTGGATTTTGATAGATAGCGCAGGGGCAAAGAATTTTGGTAGCTGACAAAATATCCACAGTCTTTGTTTGATACAAGAAATGTAGTCCCACATAGATGAATGAAAAATACATTTTATTGAATTTTTTTGAAACAAAACAAAAAATACGCAGCTTGCGTATTGCTGAAAAATGGAGCTTGCCAAATTTTTTTTCATTTGACGCATCAGGTCAGAGAAAAACAAGAAATAGATAAGCAACAAAATAAGCATGCTTTATCAATACATTTTTTTTTTTTGGGGGGGGGATTAGTATGCATAATGACTTATAATTTATTTTTGAATTAAATAGTATTTTTAAATGACTAAAAAAAAATAAAAGATAAGTTCCTTTAGTGTCAAATTAGATTTCCTATTGCGCAATATATATTTTTACTGTTTCATATGCTTAAAAAATAAAAAGTCTTCTAAAATTGTGTGTAACGAAAACAGCAGGAATATGAAGAAAGAAAGAAAGGGACAAGCAATTCCCTATATTATAAACATTCATAGTCAAAGGGAAATTTCCAGAAAAATAAATTATTTGGAAACAATACCTAAAAGGTTTTAGTGCAACAAAATATATGTGAAAAATTTGCTTAATATTAATTTAAATGATATTAATTTTTAAACTGAAGAATATTATTTTGGTATGTTATCAAAAAATAATCAAATGTATTTCTCATTCTAACCAACCACGTAATATATTTTAAACACGTCGTAAATATAAAAAAAATTACAAGATACTGAAAAATAATTTTATGTGCTTGCTAAACATGAAATTTAAAATGTTATCTACCAATGTTTGCTAAACGGAAAAATATCATTCCACCCATTGAATTCATGAGGAGAAACTGCAGCAATCGAGTGCATTTATAACAACACAACGAGAGATCGTACGATACCGTGAAAAATAATAAGACTCGCAAGCAAGTGAAAACGGCGTTAATAAGTTATTTTTATTAGCTGCACGTTTGCCATTTATTCCATGTGGGTTGAAGTCCCAAATAGCGTCATTTGCATAACATCAATTGCACGAATGATTGTCTTGGACGAAAAAAAAAAAAAAAGATATAGTGAATGAAAAAAAAAAAAAAAAAGTCTTCCAACATTCAGTCGTTAAAAGGGAAAAAACACCGCTTCACTGAGCAAACTAATGAGAAAATTCCCTTGCCAGTAAGAAAAATATCCTTGGCAAATACCTTTTCTCAATATTTTTCGAAATGTAGCAAGAAATTCGAGTGCGGTATTAGTTTCAGAAGAACTTTTGAAGTTAGAACGGTGTAATATTTAAATAAAAAGTTAAGAGAAATGGAAAGAAAAAAATTAACTAAAATAGATAGTGAAAGGTAGAATGAGTTATTACCTGAAGTCTTAGAGTATTTATTTTTCTGAGTTTTAAATCTTCATTAGTCATTCTTCTGCATTTGTAACTTACTGCAACGTCCAGATATTATGATCCATATCGCAAAATACACATATATTGTTTTGTTCACAACATTATTTTGTTCTAACAAAATAATATATTCAGAATTATTTTGTTCATATTGCATTTTTATATGGCATAAATTAATTTGACGTAATCATCATTTAATGTGGTGATATAATTTTGACATGAACAATTTTTTGTAAAAATATGAACTCTATATTAAGACAAATAATAACAAACAAATGTAGAAATTACATACTATACATTTGAATTATGATGCCACGCTCCAAAAAATTAAAAGATATTGTGGTTTTCCATAGATATTGAAGTAGAAAAGGCGTTTGGTAGCTGATAGATTATCCACAGTTATCATTTGATATAAGAAATGAAGTCGCACATAATTGAATGAAAATACACTTTATTAAAGTTTTTTGGAACAAAACAAAAAATAAACAACTTGTGTATTTCTTAAAAATGGAGCTTCTCAGATTTTTTCTTCCATGTGACATTATCAGGCCAGAGGAAAACAAGAAATAGATAAGCAACAAAATAAACATGCTATATTAATAAAGTTAATTGTTTTGCATTAGTATACATAATGGCTTATACCTTATTTTTGAATAAAATAGTATTTTTAAATGACTAAAAATAAAAGATAAGTTCCTTTAGTGACAAAAATCCATAGCCCAATATATATTTTACTGTTTGATATATGTCAAGAAATAAAAAGTTCTCTAAATTTCTCTGTTATGAAAATAGTAGAAATATAAATTAACAATGGGGAAACAATTCCCACTATTATAACTTTCGTAGTCAAAGGAAACTTTCAAGAAAAATAAATTCTGAAACAGTACCTATAAAATTTTTGTACAACAAAATATATGAAAAAATAATAGAAAATGCAAAAAGATTTCCTATTGGACTATATACATATTTATTGTTTGATGATATAGGCTAAAAATTAAAAAGTCCTTTAAAATTGCGTGCTACGAAAAAAGCAGAAATATGAAAAAGGAAAGTGACAACCACTTCCCACTATTGTAACATTCATGGTTAAAGGAAAACTTATTCTGAAAAAAAGAAATTATTCTGAAACAGTTTCCACATAATTTTAATGCAACAAAATATACGAGTAAAATATGCTTAATATTAATGTAAAAGATATACATTTTTTATACAGAAGAACTAAATTGAATGTTATTTTGGCATGTTATAAAAATCAAAAGGAAATGTATTTGTTTTTATAACCAACCACGTATTGTATTATTTAATATATTTTAAACACGTCTTAAAAGATAAAAAATTACAAGATAACTAAAAATAATATGTGCTTGTTTAACATTTTTAAATTTCATCTACCACTGTTTGCTAAACGAAAAAGCATCATTCCACCCATTGAATTCATGAGGGGAAATGGCATCGTTCGATTACATTTATAACAACACAACCAGAGGTCGTACGATACCATGAAAAACAGTAAGACTCGCAAGCAAGTGAAAACGGCGTTAATAAGTAATTTTTATTAGCTGCACGTTTACCATTTATTTCATGTGGGTTGAAGTCCCAAATAGAGTCATTTGCATAGCATCAATTGCACGAATGATTGTCTTGGACAAAAAAAAAAAGATAGCAAATGAAAAAAAAAAAGTCAAATTCCAGTCGTTAAAAGGAAAAAAAACATCGCTTCACTGAGCAAACTAATGAGAAAATTCCCTTGCCAGTAAGAAAAATATCCTTGGCAAATACCTTTTCTCAAAATTTTTCGAAATGTAGCAAGAAATTCTAGTGAGGTATTAGTTTCAGAAGAACTTTTGAAGTTAGAACAGTGTAATATTTGAATAAAAAAGGTAAGAGAAATGGAAAGTAGGGAGAAAAATTAACTAAAAACGATATTGAAAGGTAGAATGTTATTACCTGCAGTCTAGCGTATTTATTTTTGTGAGGTTTAAATCTTCTTCATTAACCATTCTTCTGCATTTGGAACTTACTGCAACGTCCAGATATAGTAATCCATATTCCAAAAGACGTTATTATTTTTTTGTTCATAATACATTTTTAATGTGGCATAAATGAATGTTGTAATAATAACTATTTAATAATTTAGCACATAATTTAATGTGTTGATATGATTTTCACATTAACTGATTTTTGTAAAAATGAACTCTATATCAAAGCAAGATCATTTTCAGACGTGATTACAAGTGCAGGAATCATATATTATACATTTGAATTATAATGCTCTGCTTAAAAAAAAAAAAAATTAACGGATATTGTGATTTTTGATAGATTTTGCGGGAGAAAAGAGTTTTGGTAGTTGGTGGATTATCCACTGCTGTCATTTGCTATAAGAAATGAAGTCGCACGTAGATGAATGAAAAATACATTTTGATTTTTTGAACAAAACAAAAAAAATACACAACTAGTATATTTCTGAAAAATAAACAAAAATGTATAATTTATTGACAGACCATCCACTTTAATTAGGGATGTGTTATTTTAACCACTGAACAATAATGATGAACACCTGCTATGCGTGATGATGATGCATTCCATCCCACTCCTCCAGCGGAGCTTTCCAACCGTTTTTTTTTCTTTTTGCTGCAATTCTAACTCCCCATTTGTGGGGGAGATACAAATTGCAGAAAATCGTCTGCCTAGCCTATTCTAACATATTCATTTTGCTTTATGTCGGTAGGACAAGGTGGTAAACCATTCGCTGGATTCCTTTATCTTAAAAAGAAATCATCCGGCAGTCCACCACAATGTTATATGCAATTATCGCACATTAAAATGAAATAATCTTAGATTGCTATGGCATAAAGTATTATATAAGTCGTAAGCATCTTATCACACTACCGTTGAGTCGTCAATTTCTAATGATACAGATATGTGCACCATTGATGGAGATACTACCCCAGATCAACCTCCTTCAAATATGACACTTCCTTGCAAGAATGTGAAATTGTTTAGAGACACATGTGCCCTCTAGATAAAAATGTCCATTATAAGTATAAACGGTAAAACGAGACTCGTCGCAGAAAAGGATATTTCTCTAGCCACATGATCTCCTGCCCACTCTTTGAGGACAGCATGTTGGCGTGTTCTTAAGGAAACATATACCATAGTTTTACAAGCCTACAGCAAGAAGTTGGTTTCGAATGGTTTGATTCGAAATTGTGGTGCCAATAGACGAACTAATAGATTGTTGGAGAAGTTAAACATTTATCATTTGGTTTCAACTGGCCTTCGAACTAAAGAATTGATCTTCATTTAGTGTTGTTGCTCATCTAAAACCTTGGCCTGGTATTCGGTATTCATCTCATATCACCGAAAAATGAATGCAGATCCTGGAAATCACACTTTGTAATATTTAAGGCTTTTGTTTCATCTGTTTCTAAACGACTAATAATCCTCCAGACTTCTGATTTGGGTAAATAATTTCATCTAGACATCTTCCTTACTTATACAAATAAGAGGATAATTTTTTTTTAAATCAAGTCAAAACAAGACGATTATTTATTTTTAAAGCAAGACGATAATCTATTTTCACTTTTTTTCCATTAAATATATTGTATGTTCATTTTCACTCGTCGTCATTCACATCAAATTCGATGTCATAGACAAAGTTTGCATATTTCTGCATTTTCCGACGTATGAAAATCTGCATTTTTTACTGTTTTGCTAGTAAAAATTCTGATTATACTGGTTTTTTAATAGAAAATTTGCAATATCCATTAATCAGTTTAGTTTGTTCTTAGCTAAAGAACGTGAAGCATTTGAAAATGAAAGTCTTATTATGAATTATGAGACAATTAATTTTGAATTTCAAAATATAAACACAGCATTTTCTCGATTTCAAGATGATACTTGTACTGACTGTACGTTATTTTTCTCAAATATAACGATCTGAAGCATTATCTGAATTCAATTTCACATGCTCAGATTAGAATACAAAGAATTACAATGTCTTCATATACCATATCTTAGAATGAATATTAACATGAATTATTTGAATCATACATCCCGATAAATTTTGCAACAAAGCCTTTTGAAATTTATATTTAAAAAATTAATGGATTAGATACTACTTTGCCTAAAAATATTTTCTTAAATTATGACTAATAATAGATTGGAACGAAAAATGTATCATCTCTCACTAGTATTAGTAAATTCCATTATTAATACATTTCTGAATGCATGAAAATTACCATTCATAGTTTAACTATTATAATTTATGAATGCATAAGCTTAACATGATATTCATGAGATATCCCAAAGAGAGATTTTAATTGTTTTTAAAAGTGGTATAAGTCCAATTCTAGAAAAAAAAATAATTAATAATGACTAATTGTCTTTATTTAGATTTTATAAATTTATTTATTTTCATATAATATTACAAATAATAAGATTTAAACTAGTTTAACGATTAACTGTTTTTAAGTTTTCTGAAAAATTTATTTTGTAAACAAACTAGAAACTTAAACATTAAATGTTTTAATGTATGAATAAATAGACTTATACCATTTTATATATATGTTTGTAAAGACCGCTGAAATTCTCGCAAGAAACGTCTACTCGAATACTTAAATCCTACGCAATTTCTCCCATAAAGAATTTCTTTACGTAATTTATTCATTCAGTCTGCTTTAAAAGGTTAAATCTATAACTGAGGTTATTATGAGTTCGTTTGTTGACTCAATTTGCAAATTAAAAAAAGAATTTCTATAACAGTTAATTTATATTTATAATTATTTTTTCAATTTTTGTATTTATATACAAATGCAATTTATTTAATTTTTAATCTATATGATAAAAATGTAAAATTAATGAAATGTGTGTTTCAGTAAAGGACTTTTACTTTTAGTCTGAATCGTGAAATACGTACAAAAATAATAATCGTCAGATAATGAAGGTAAATCAGGCATCGTGATAAATGGTGAATTTGACTGAAATTATTAGTTGGGATTTTTTTTTGTACCGAGTACAAATATCTGAGTATATTTTTTTTTTTTTTTTTCGAAAATACAGTATCTAAGGTGATGTACAGAAGGTAGCTCCCAATTATTATCTTGGGGCCTTCGATATGATGAATCCATTTTACATAAAATATAATTGATAATTTTTAAAAAAGATTTTGATGAAATATTAAAACAGGCTAATAAATTAATCTAGCTTACGTTTATTAAAAAAATGAATTTTTAATATTCAAAAACTATTATTTTTTTTTTTCTATTTTACGGTTTACCGAAATCAAATAATTTTCAGTGAAGTTCTAGCCTAAATGAAAGACCTAACCTATCTACATAACACTTTTGTTTAGTTCTACATTTATTGCCAAAAGCATGTTCCATTTTAAAATTCCCTCCTCAAAGTAGATGTAGTTGCATCTAAACAATGCATTAAAATACGCATGCTTTTGTGTGACAACACATATTTGAAGAATCATATGAAGCATAAATAAAAAAAAAAAATATAGGAATAAAAAAAACTTTAAACTAATCACTTGGACCTTGGTTACTATAAAAATACCAAAATACGAAAATTTATAAAATATGATAAATTGATATATTTATTTAATTTTTGTAATATATTCTATTTTCTATTTTTTATTACAATAAAAATGAATTATATATATATATAAATATTATTACATATATTTTAGATAAATTTCGCTTTATTTTCTTCTTGTACTACAGTACCCAAGTTATATGCATCCAGCGGTTTTTGTAAGCATGTACAAACCGTGCACACTGATGGCTGTGTTTAATGAATCGGAAATTCCATGAATTTTTCAGATTATTATATATACTCATGTGTATGATTCTAACGTATTCTGATGAAAAAGAAAGTTGTGGAAAGTACAAAATGAAAGTTTGGTATAATTATATAATGAATTGAATTTTAAAAAAAAAAGGACATATGAATATTAATGAATTGATAAAAAATGTGGACACAGACCTTTTCTCCATGTGTGAAGTCTATCTCTCGTTTATGATTACTATCTGTAAAAAAGACTTCCTCTCAGTAATTGCTTTTGCAGAGGTCCACATATTCTCATTGTATTCTGAAGTCCATAAACTAGATGCATATCCGCCATTTTCGCGTTATAATCAACCATCCTATTTCTATGTTAGCGTATAAAAATGAAAGGCCTGTGTGAGAAAAACTCGAAATTTCCGCGTCCGAGGTTCGCCATCTACCGAATATGGAAGCCATCTCCAGTCCAGTATTGCTATGTGATTTCGGCCAGTTTAAATGTACCCTACTATTGTAACGTGATGTTGAGGTCCCCTATATAACTGGACAGTTGGAAGACTTGTAGATTTCCTATTCCGAAGGTGAATGGCATGATTTCTGTATAGCGTTTAGCTATGCTTTCTATTTCCATTGAAAATAATTGTCTAAAAGTCGGTACAAAATTTGTACTATTTTTAAATAAAGATTTTTTTTTTTATGCTCCAACCATGAATGTACATGCTTACAAAAACCGCTGGATGCATATAACTTGGGTACTGTAGTACAAGAAGAAAATAAAGCGAAATTTATCTATTTTAAATAAATTTATTTGCATTAAATAAATTTATATGCATAAGATATTGAATCATATTTACCATCTCATAAATAAGTAATTTTAAAATAAGACAATAACTGTGTTTTTAAATATTTAATTGTCTTTACAAATACTTTAATTGAAATGATTATTATGTCCTCAAAAACATTATTAGTTTCAATAAAGAATTTTTTTAACATATTTAGTTAAAATCATCATTCACTAATCATTTTTTAAAGAATACTAGAATATTATATTAGACACAATTCGATGCAATATTAATCTTTTATATATTTACAGCCACATTTCTGGAATTAATATTTTAAAACAAAACACATTTTAATCTACGACATTTAATACAACCATGTTCAAATCTTTAAAATAAGTTTGTATCCTTTACTTTTAATACAAAATTCATCATTCCATCAATTTTGTTTTAAACATAGCCTTTGAATAAGAAATATGACCTATTTTTCAAAAAAAAAAATTTTTTTACCTTTCTGAAACCTTCTATACTTTACATAAATATTCTTGTACCTTATGAAAATATTTTTCAAACTTGTACACATATTTTTTAAGATATTTTTCTTCCCTTCTTTAATAAAATTTTTTTCCTTAAAAACAATTTTTTTGAATTTTTTTAAAATGGTATGTTGCTTAAAATTTACTACTATTATTATTATTTAAAATACTTCACCGTTTATACTGTTATACCTTAAAAATTAGATACTCTGTCAACAATATTTTTCTACATACTCTCCATTTAAAATTTATGTAGTCTATTATTAGTCATTTACTTTATTAATATGAGAACATTTTAATGTTTTGAGTTCGCGTAGGTAAAAGATGTTGGCGAAGAATTACTTCATTAATTTCTACAGATCAAAGTTCTAAGTTCAACCAAAATAATTTATCCAATAAAAATTCTCCATTTTACTCGTATACTGACGACTGTTTGAAGTATCTTATACGTACTTTTACTATAGAACATATGAAAAAAGGGAAGGTTAAAAAACATAATAAAGTTAATTAAGTAATAATAAAATAATAAGGAGAAACACTTTTAAAAGCTAGCATGATTCGTAGTCATGAATTCAGGTTGATTTAAAATACTTATATTCATTGACAAGTTTATAAATCGACAAGTAAGGAATTGATTTATTTTTTAAAGTAAATAATTTTAAAAATTGTAAAATTAATTATGAAAACGGTGCAGTATTTTAAATAATAATAATAATAGTAAATTTCAAGCAACGAACCATTTAAAAAAATATACGAAAAAAATTGTTTTTAGGTAAAAAAAAATTATCTCCAGAAAATTAGTGAGATTTATTCACGACGAATGTAAAAATTAAAATGTTTATAGCTAAATTCTGTTTTAAAACAATAATGCTGAAATTGTAAAGCTTTTTCTTACTCAAATAATGTTTAATATAACAGAAAAAAATTAGTTTTCTATTGCAACATCGCAACGCATTAACATATTTAAAGTGAAACCATTTCCTTTATTAGAACACTAATGATAAAATTTCGTAAAGTTGACTTGTTTTCCTCCAAACTTTTTGACATCTATAACATCTCATTTAAAAAACTACGTTTTTATATTAATATTATTTTAACTCATTTAAAACAGCAAAACTTTTATTTTTCACAAATAGTAACTGATAATTAGAACTATACACGAGTATATAATAATCAGAAAAATTATGGAATTTCCAATTCATTAAGCATAGTATTTCATTCAAGGTATATGACTTTTCTGAAACATCTTGACGTGTTAAAAAATAAGATAGTAAAATATAATGGTAGCAAATTTAAAACTAGCTAGAAACAAAATATTTTTAAGTTGATTCATAATAATGTATTATACTGGGAACTAGTCATAAATGTTTAAAAGCAATTTAATATGAATGAAAAATACTAGTTAAAAAAATATATTGTCAAAAATTAGATATAAATTGAATGGCGATAGAAAAAGAAGAGAAACTCAGTTTTAATGAATCGTAAAAAAAAAAAAGAAAGTAAGAATAATAATTGTTTTGACATAAAAAGTAAAACATGTAAAATATCATTTTAATAAACATTAGAAAAACTGAACGACCAGTCTTGAAAGTGAAAGAAAATCAATGCTAATTCATTACATGTCATTTTATTTGTTATTTTTAAGATGATCCATTAGATAATTCAAAGAGTTTAGTTAATTCAAGTTAAAATGCAGTATTATTCGAAAAAATATATCTTCTCCATTATGACAAGGTAAAACACACACACACACAGCTGTATAAAAGGATAGTAAAATATCTTTAAAAAATTAGGTGCAAGTTTGAAAAATTATTCATCAAAAGAAATGAAAAAAATATATTGAAAGAAATGAAAATGATTTGTGAGATATATATATACATATATCATATTATATGCATGTATATAATATGATTAAAAAAAAATGAATTAATGTAAATTCATTATAAAATAGAATTTTATCTAGTTTATTTTAACAAATCCTAGTCTAAGTAGTGAGAAAAGAGAGGTTTTAAAGAAAATCTTTAATGAAAAATAAAGTTTTAGTATAGTTAGATTTCTAATGAATTGATAAAAAATTTGGCAGCACACTAGGAATAAAAACTATACATTTTTTTTAGAAGGAATGAATTTTTAAAAGGATTTAAAAAATCGCATTAAAAATAAGAAACCTTTTGCTGAAATAATTATTTTTAGATAAAAGAAATTTGTAAAAAGAAAAATAAATTTTGTAACACAATAGCAGAAAATTATAAATTAATAAATAAATTCCTTTACCAAAATATTTTTTTAAATAAAACAAATACATACGAAACACAAGAAATCGGAATTAAAAATTACTTTTCTAAACATTTTTAAAATTAATTTTACAAAAAAAAAAATAAATAAATAAAATAATAAATGAAAAAAATTTTCTTTACTATAAAATAAACAAATTCAAAATAAAAATTTTTTTAAACAAAATAAATTTGAAAAAAAGTAAGAATAGAATTAATTTATAAATGAGTTTTGTAAAATTTAAAAAAAAAGTAAAATTAAAAATTTAAAACAATTTAAAAAAAGAAATTTTGCAAAGTAAAAAAAAATAAATATTAATAAAATAAAAAAATAAACTATTTCACCAAATAAAAGTAAAGATCATAATTATCTGAATGATGAAATAAAGTTGTAAAACTAAAATAATTAACTGTATTATAAAATAAATTTGTAAAATAATAATACAATAAAATAATAAAATTAAAAAAGTAAATTCGTTTATCAAATAAATTTTGAAATTCAACATATAGAAATTAAAATTAAAAGTTATTTTTTTTAAAAATATGAACGGTTCAATAGATTTTTGGAAAGGAAAATTGTAAAAAATAAAAAAATAAAAAAATTACCAAATAGATTTTTCATTTTAGTTTAAGTATATTTTTTTAAAATTTTTAGTGTTATATATCTTTAAATATGCGTTTAGTAGCATTATTATATTATCTATGTTTACAGAAAATGTTTAAGAATAATAGTAAACACAAAAAATAATAACTCATTATGTTTGAATTTTTCACTCCAAAAAAAAATATATATAGTGTATCAAAACCTAATATGGGGATATATAATTTTATATGAGCAAGATCATTTGGGTTAGCCACCCCTAACCTGGCATCCTTCATGTAAACTATTGTATAAATATCTTTCTATTTTGTAACACCCGGAATGTATTTCCGACTTTGCATTTATGTAGTTTCGAATATTTTAAGTGTACAATAATCCTTCTAGAAATTCGTAAATCTAATGATTACAAAACTTGAATTATGAAAAAAAATTGAAGATTCTAAGAGATTCGTTTACTAATTAATATAAAAATTAATTATAAAATAAGTAACTTTTTCTAATTGCATATCTTTTAATTGATACTAGTGGAGATTTTTAATATAAATTTTATTATATATTAACATCTACTGATGCAACAATTTCTCCATTAATTTGTTGCATGCCTGTATTGAAATATCAGACATTCAACGCCATTTTTTAATACTTCACTTCTCAATTAGCAGCGTTAACTCATTTTCAATTACCAACTTAAGACAGAAAAATAAACACAAAAGTGAAGATAAAGGAGTTATGTGTCACATAATTGCAATAAAGTGATTTCTCGTGTTTATAAATTCTCGAGCCGAAATGCCATTCAAAAGGCCTTAAGCAGAAAAACGCAATAATGTAGTTGAGAATTCGAAAACCCTTGAGGCACACGCCAAACATTTCTACTAAGACGAAATTTGTTTTCTTCCTTTTGAAGAGTCGCAAATATATAGAAGAGAAAAAAAATTTCTAAGCGGATAGAAAATTCTTTGGGATACAAAATAACTTCATGAATTTGTGAGATATGTTATTATGACAATAAGAATACTGTTTAGGTGCTAATTAACATAAAACACTCAATATACTTCTTACAGAACTTTAGTAGAATATTTTGAATTTGTTTGAAATAAATGTAGTGCTAATTCATTGCTTATCTGACATTATATTATGGAATTAAAATACTTCTCTAATAATGCTGATATTAGTATGTTTCAATATTTAAATGTTTTGATGAAATGATTTGTTTTAATAAAACAAAAATCATTTGATAATGAGAAATTAACCAGATATTGTAAGCGGACATTATTGTGTCATAGTGTAAGACAAATTATGTTTAGTGATACAAAAATGTAAAAACTTCAATAATAAATCTAAAATCTCATTTCTGTTAGTCGACATTCAATAATTGGTTTAATAAGAGTTTCAACAATATACTTATTTCAGAAATTTAGTAGCATATTTTGAATTTGTTTAAAATAAATGTAGTGTTAGTTTATGCTTCTTTGACATTATATTACGAATTAAAATATTTATTTAATAATGCTGATATCAGTATCTTTCAATATTTATTAACAATAAAATAAAAATCATTTGAGAATGTGAGAAAATTAACCAGATATTGATAAGAAGACATTAAAATGCCGTAGTGCAAGAGAATTTATATTTAGTGATACAAAAATTAAAATCTAAAATATATCGTATTTCTATTAGTCGGCATTCAAGAATTGGTTTAATATGAATTTCATATGAATATTTTTAAGTTTATGATTATTTTTTTAATTGATTCTATTAAAACAATTGCTTAGAGATAGTCAATAATTAACTAAATAGAAAAATAATTATTGACTATCTCTAAGCAATTGTTTTTAAATAAAAAAAATAATCATAAACTTAAAAATATTTATGAAATTCCATTAAACCAATTCTTGAAACTAATAGAAATATTTTGATTTTAATTTTTGTATCACTAAATATAAATTCTATTCACTAAATATAAAAAATAGGTAGGACTCATGTTCTTGGTTTGAATGACAGGGGATCAAGAGAAAGGACTGTTGTTTCAGGAGGACTTATAGTGAGAAAAACCCAGAAAACTCATACCAAGCAGCTTGAGGTCTATATTAGATACTCTTGATAACCTCTTTTATAAAAGCAGTTACAAGCACTGATACTACCAGTAGATTAGAACCAAATACCTCCTATATGTTAGATGCGTAAATGAACACTGTCTCAAGAGTTAGAAAGTAACAAGAATCGTCACAATTATTTTTTGCAAGATACTGGTATGCATTTTTAAGTAATATACTGCAAAACTTACTTCAAACAAGTTTTGATGAATAAAATATTTAAATTATTTATTGTATTATATACTATTAAAGATTTTTAATATAAATATTATATATTAACGTCTAAAGACGTAACAATTTCTTCATTCATTTGCCTGTATTGAAATATCAGACATTCAACGCCATTTTTAATACTTCACTTCTCAATTAGCAGCGTTAACTCATTTTCAATTATCAACTTAAGACAGAAAAATAAACACAAAGTCTAAATAAAGGAGTTATGTGTCACATAATTACAATAAAGTGATTTCTTGTGTTTATAAATTCCCGTGCCGAAATGCCATTCAAAAGGCCTTAAGCAGAAAACGCAATAATGTAGTTGAGAATTCTCGAAGACCCTTGAGGCACACGCCAAACATTTCTGCTAAGTCGAAATTTGTTTTCCTCCTTTGAAGAGTCTCAAAATAGTATAGAAGAGATAAAAATTTCTAAGCGGATAGAGAATTCTTAGGGATATAAAATAACTTCATGAATTTCTGAGATATGTTATTATGACAATAAGAATACTGTTTAGGTACTAATTAACATAAAGTGGGCCACAAAATTGTGTATACACCTTAGAAACTTAGAGACTTTTTGCAATTACAAATTAAATATTGCTTTAAGATGATTGAATTTTTTACCTTATATACTTTAGTCTATGCTTTACCGTACTATACTTCTAAAATTGTTACGTTTATTTATTTTTTATGAAAAAAATAAAAGATCTGACACGAGAGGAAAAACACCACCACAAAAATAAGTATACATCTTTATCAATTTCCTTTTAACGTACAAATTAATATTTTGTTGCATAACCTTTTGCTTGAATTAAAGCTTGTAATCTTCTGGACATAGATTCTACTAGTGTTTTTGTGGTTTCAACAGAAATTTTAGCCCATTCTTCTCTCACAACCTTCTTGAGAACTTCCTTGCTTGTGATTTCGTGCTCATGTACAGTTTTCTGTAATTGCGACCACAAATTTTCGATGACGTTTAGGTCTGGAGACTGTGTGTAATTGCTTCTTGCAATGGTACAGCAAGTATAACTGCACAATCTTCGCTGTATGCTTGGGGTCGTTGTCCTGCTGGAATATGAAGCTTGACCCAAGCCCCAACTTACTGGCATTTTTTTCAAGTTATCATTTAAAATCCTCAAATATACATGTTTGTCCATAATACCATCAATAAAAGCAAGCTCTCCAACTCCTCCAGCCGGCATACAACCCCAAACGAGGACAGATCCACTTCCGAACTTGATTGTCTTAATGGTGTTTTTAGGTGCCAGTGCTTTTCCAGCTTCTCTCCATATTTTAAATCGTCCATCGCTTCCGTAAAGATTAAACTTACTTTCATCAGAAAATATTACAGTGTTCCAGAAAGAAATAGGCTTTAAACGATGTTCTTTGGCGAAAATCACTCTCTTTGTCTATTCACATACTTGATGAGTGGCTTTCGTATTGGTGTACGGCCATGAAACCCATATTGGTGAAGGGTACGTCGAATTGTTTCAACTGAGATCTTTTTCCCGATTGTAGAGGACATCGATAAAGCTAGTTTAGAGGCACTCACCCTCGGATCTTTCTTTATTGAGTGAATGATCTTCCTCTTCGCTGTAGTACTCAGTATTTCTTTACGTCCTCTTCCAGGAATATTGGCCACAGATACAATTTTTTTATACTTCTGCAGTAGTTTTTGGACACAACCATGAGTTACACCAATCAATGAAGCGATTTATCGAAGAGATTTGCCCTCTTTCGACCATTTTACAACCAATAAACGCTCAGATTCAGTAGTTTCTCTACGAGAGCTCATTTTACGATTTTTAATGAGAAAAACTACTATTTAAAAGCTTTGAAATGCCATAGCATGTGTTATAAGCAGCAGCTACTCCTGAAACTCTTTAAAGAAAATTTGAAACTAAAAAAAGTGGTGACATAATTTACAAATATAAGAAGTGTATACTCAATTTTTTATGGCATGGTTTTCTACCTTTTCTCCGAATCGCTTAACTTTTTCGTAATAAATAAGTTAACTATAGAATTTGTTATTATAGGATGGTAAAGCAGAGGTTAAAGTATCTAGGATAAAAAAATTTATCTATTTAAATCAATATTTAATTTGTAATTGGAAGAAGTCTAAAAGTTTTAGAGGTGTATACTCAGTTTTGTGGCTCACTGTATAACACTCAATATATGCTTGTTTCAGAAATTTAGTAGCATATTTTGAATTTTTTTTGAAATAAATTTAGTGCTAATTCATGGCTTCTTTGACATTATATAACGGAATTAAAATACATATTTAATAATGCTGATATTAATATCTTTCAATTGTTATTAGCAATAAAACAATCATTTGAGAATGTGGGGAAATTAATCAGATGTTGCTAAGAAGACATTAATATGACATAGTGCAAGACGAGTTATGTTTAGGGATTCAGGAATATAAAACAACAGTAATAAATTAAAAAATACATCATTTCTATTAGTCGGTGTTAAGAATTGGTTTAACAAGAGTTTCAACAATATGCTTCTTTCAGAACTTTAGTAACATATTTTGAATTTGTTAGAAATAAATGTAGTGTTAATTCATTGCTCCTCTGACATTATATTAAGGAAATAAAATAGTCGTTTAATATTGCTGATATTAGTATCTTCAATACTTATTAATAATAAAAGAGAAATAAATTGTGCATGTGAGTAAATTAACCAGATATTGCTAAGAAGACATTAATATGCCGTAGTGCAGGACAAGTTATAGTTAGTAATACAAAAAATATAAAAACAGTAATAAATCTAAAAATATATCTTATATCGGCAATCAAGAATTGGTTTAAAAGAGTTTCATATGAACAATTTTTTTATAATGATTTTTAATTGATTTTTTTTAAACGTAATTTCTTACAGATGGTCAATAATTATTTTTCTATTTTTTTAAATCGCTATGACTCATGTTCCACTGAGAACAGCTTGAGTGACAGGTGATCAAGAGAATGGAATATTGTTTCTGGAAGACTAAGTCCCATATTTAAGCATAAAACTCATACCAAGCAGCCTGGTATGAGTTTTATGTAGTTTTATGTATATGTTAGATGATTACAATCCCTTCTTTTCTAAAAGCATTGAAAACTACGGATGCTATTAGTAGATTAGAACCAAAAAGCACTCCTATATGTTAGATGCGTAAAAGAACATTGACCCAAGAGTTAGCAAGTAATAAGAATCGCATAATTATTTTTTTGCGAGATACTGGTATTCATTTTTAAGTATTATACTGCAAAACTTACTTCAAACAAGTTTTGATGAATAAAATATTTAAACTACTTATTATATTATATACTACTAAAAGATTTTTAATATAAATATTATTATATATTAACATCTAAAGATGTAACAATTTCTTCATTCATTTGTCTGCATTGAGATATCCGACATTCAACGCCATTTTTAATACTTCACTTGAATTTGCAGCGTTAACTCATTTTCAATTACCAACTTAAGACAGAAAAATAAACACAAAAGTCCAAAATAAAGGAGTTATGTGTCACATAATTGCAATAAAGTGATTTCTCGTGTTTATAAATTCTCGTGCCGATATGCCATTCAAAAAGGCCTTAAGCAGAAAACGCAATTATGTAGTTGAGAATTCCAAAAACCCTTGAGGCACACGCCAAACATTTCTGCTAAGTCGAAATTTGTTTTCTTCCTTTTGAAGAGTCTCAAATATATAGAAGAGATAAAAATTTCTAAGCGGATAGAGAATTCTTAGGGATACAAAATAACTTCATGAATTTGTTAGATATGTTATTATGGCAATAAGAATACTGCTTAGGTACTAATTAACATAAAAGACTCAATATGCTTCTTTCAGAACTTTAGTAGCATATTTGGAATTTGTTTGAAATAAATGTAGTGCTAATTCATTGCATTTCTGACATTATTTTAAGAAATCATATAATGCTGATATTAGTTTCGATGTTTATTAGCAATAAAATAAAAGCAATTAAAAATGTGAGGAAATTAACCAGATATTGCTAAGAAGACATTAATATGCCGTAGTGCAAGACAAGTTATACAAAAATATAAAAACTACAGCAATAAATCTAAAATATCTCGTATTTGTATTAGTCATCGTTCAAGAATTGGTTTAACAAGAGTTTCAACAATATGCTACTTTCAGAACTTCAGTAGCATATTTTGAATTTGTTTGAAATAAATGCAGTGTTAATTCATGGATTATCTGACATTTTACGGAATTAAAATACTTATTTAATGATACTGATATTAGTATCTTTCAATATTTATTAGCAGTGAAATAAAAATCAATTGAGAATGTGAGGAAATAAACCAGATGGTATTAATATGTATGATGTACCATTAATATGGTACAGTGTAAGACAAGTTATGTTTAGTGATACAAAAATATAAAAACTTCAGTAATAAATCTAAAATCTCATATATTTCTGTTAGTCGGTATTCAAGAATTGGTTTAGCAAGAGTTTCAACAATATGCTTCTTTCAGAACTTTAATAGCATATTTTGAATTTGTTTGAAGTAAATGTAATGTTAATTCCTTGCTTCTCTGATATTATTTTACGGAATTAAAATATTTAATAATGCTGATATTAGTATCTTTCAATGTTTATTAGCAATAAAGCAATAAAAATAAAATTGGAGAATGTGATGAAATTAACCAGATATTGCAATGTAGGCGTTAATATGCCATAGTGTAAGACCAGTTATGCTTAGTGATACAAAAATATAAAAACTACAGTAATAAATTTAAAATATCTTGTATATCAGCATTCAAGAATTGGTTTAAAAAGAGTTTCATATGAACATTTTTAAGGTTATGATTATTTTTAAATAAATCTATTAAAAATTGATTGCCTACAGATGCTCAATAATTATTTTTCTATGTATAAATCTGTGGGACTTGGGTTTCAGCTGGCTGTAAACAACATAAGTGAAGGGTAATCAAGATCGCTTTTAATACAAAATTTTAGCGTAATATGTGAGAAAATCCAGAAAACCAGAATACCAGCATCCTGGCGGTCTATAATAGATACTTATTCCCTCTTTCCAAAAAGCAGTGACAACTGCAAATGCTATTAGCGGATTAGAATTATAGTCCTACTATACGTCAGTTGCGTAAATGAACAGTGACTCAAGAGTCAAGAATTGCCACAATTATTTTTTGCAATATATTGGCATGCGGTTTTAAGTAATATATTGCAAAACTTATTCAAATAGATTTTGACGAATAAACTGTTTTATACTACTAATTACTTTATGGACAATTATTTGCAAGATTCAAATAAAGTGTTCATTTCAGAATCTCAGTACATTAATTAGGCATTGAATAATTATATATATATAATCTTGTAAGGTAATAAAGCATGTTTAGGACATCTTCTAATAAGACGAAAGAAATAAAAGAAATACAGATATTTTAAAATCCTTGCAATAAATTTAAAATTAGCTCAAGAGAAAATTTTAATTAATGGCTTTTCAAAATTATTTATTTTTAACTTATATTCCCTAAAATATATCCAAATCAGATTTCATTAAACGATTTTGAAAGTAATTTTATTGATTTAACAGTGCAACTCTGAAGGAAACAAGTTTAAAGGAAATTCATTTGTAGTAAATATGTTAACACTTTTAAATGTTAAAAAAATCTTATAATTTGCACAATTTTTTTTTAACTGCAAACCAACAATTAATTTCAAATTATCAATTCTTCAAAAATCTGTATTTTTCTAATAAATATCCAAACATAATTAACATAATTGGTTGTCTAAAAGTAAAATTCGTATCTATGATAATTTTGGAGAATATACAATTTATAATCCATCTCCTCAAATTGAACGCCAAGTATTCTATGGATTTTCTCAAATGCATTTAAATTAAATTTCTCACTTAAAAGTTTCATTACGTTAGTAACATGTTCAATTGTTCTGAAAATTACGATATCATCAATATGGAAAAGTAACGCTATGTTATTTTGAAACATATGAAAACAATTTATCCAATCCGATGGTTGAAATTTACAAAACTCGCGAACATTTTTATGTCAGTCATATAATGCCCTTTAAGCAAACATTCATGATTTGGTTTGACTGTGACTGTTTCATAAAAATTATTTCTTTAATTGGTGCATACAAATAGGCACACTTGATTTCAATTTTACAAAGCTTCAATTTTATTGATATATTAGGCATCAAAAAATATTTTTCTTACAGGAAAATTTACAGCAAGATTAAACACATCTTCAGAATGTTCTTTCTACTGATTGAAACCTTATGCCACAAACCTCGCTTTACCTAACTATTTTGTCGTTTTCATCCCTTTTAATCGTAAAACCCATTTATTATCCAACAATTGTACATTTATGGATCTGGGGACTAATTTCCATACATTAATTACTACTAGACATCGTATCGATTTCTTCTTGCACCTGGGAATTTTAATACAGAGTTGTTATGTGACGGGATTTTCATGCCATCTACCCATACTTCCATATTATTAGAATCCATTTCCCTTGAAGTTCCTGAACTTACTGCTTCACTTCCAATTCCTTTTGACTAAACCCAAATACGTATTTTTCCCACTAATATTAAAAGTGTGTTGGATGGCATTTGATTTTGCGAGCTTTGCAGCACAATTTTACATATTTGTTTCATCCCACTATCGAGTCTGTTCCTTCAAACTTATAAAGGATGTCAATGCCTCCCTTATCCATGTTAACTTCACTAATTGGGGTTTGAAGTTTTCCCGATTTCTCAGAATCTTCGGAATTTATTTCAGTTATAGGTTCTGACTCTACCTCCTTCAGTATTTCGGTTTTGACCTCCGTTTTTATTTCTTTAATACTTCCATTATCTACTTCACTATCCGTTCTCGAATAGGATGAACAATAACCGGACTCTTCATATATTATATTTTTAGGCTATTGCGCCGCTGCCTACTTCATTTGTGCCAAAAGGTACATTTATAGTTACAGGACCTACAAAAGCATGGATATCCAAATATGATATCCATGCTTTTGTAGGTCTACTTTTAGAGCGCAGACATTTACTTCGAGTATTCCCCACGTAAATAAAATATCACAAGGCTTCTACCCAGAAATCATTTTCGAGATCACTATCTATAAAAGCATTGTTTTTATTATGTCCATTGCTGTATAATATTAAACAGTTCACTAAGCCATTCTGTTTCAGGGAATATATATTAGTGTGCTCAACATGGATTCCCAGATATTCTAGAAATTTGTTAAATTCTGCAAGTAGAAATTAAGACCATTACCCATTCTAACATTTATAATTTTAAGGTTAGTAAATTTTTCAACTCTCTTTTATAGAACGGAAAAATTCCGGTTTTCGTTTTAAAGCGGATGCTTTCAATTGTCGTGGAAAATCATCTATAATGGACAGGAAATAACGATGGCCCTAATTGAGTTTGAAGGTACAGGTTCGCATACATCCAAGTCAATAATTCAATACGTTTAGTAGACCTTAAGCTACTGAAAGGTTAAAGGAATGTCTTAAATTTGGCCAATTTGATGGCTCACATGATACTACTTATTTTTGAAATGCGTCTATCCTTTTACATGATCATTTTTACTTTAATAACTATGTATTGAGAATTCACAACGCTACTTTTTCTATGCCATGCCTATAAATTCTCACCGATTGAAGTCGATATAGTAGCAATTTCTTTATTTATAGTTTTATGAGGGTATTCCAGGTAACAATCTATCCAGTTTTTAAAATACTTGGTAAAAACATTTTCTACCTTTTTTGCAGAATGCATTAATTCTATCCCTTTTATCTATAAAATACGCTTTTCGTATATCAAAACAGGGTCCACAATCAAATTGGTGTTTTGGCGAGTACATAACAATACGTAAATTTACAAACTATGTCCTTCCATTAGTTTAAAAAAAATTGCAACAGTATCTACATTTTGCAGGCGATGATATACCATTTACTGCTACAGACATAGTATGATTAGCAAGTTTATAATCATTAAAAACTGTTTATTACCACAAAAATGTGCATTATTTGAAGGTGTTTTTGTTACCGATTTCTGTAACAAAACTATCTTCTATTACAAAGTTATTTTTCCATATTTGTTAAATTTGAATTTCTTCGTTCTAATTACTTTTAAATTTCAAATAACAATTAGCATCACAACAATTGACCGGTATTTACCCAACCAAATAGTTTTCGCAATTTCGCGATATCTTATTGTATTTGAAACACATTTAAAAACCTTAATCTTTCATGCAAAATCTTATCTAATTTGGTTTCCTAAAGCAACAATTTCACTGTCATTTTGACATGGTTTAATCTCAACTCCTCGGCAAATAAATTTGATTACTTTGTCAAAAATAAAAATTTTATCTTCCCAAGGATAAATGTTTTCACTTACCTGAAAATTCCTCTGACAGATAATGAACAACGTGAAACGACTGGTACCCTTCAATAACTGGTGCTACGAGTAGTAGAGTTGCATATAGTTCCAGTGCATTCTTCTTCACCCATCACGAGAAATATTCGTCGGTTAAAGTCATAGTCATAAAGTCTCTTGCACGAGAATCTGACCAAAAATGTTGTTACAGATTTCTCATGAAAATGTTGTTAATGCTATTACAGATTTGTCAGTATTTGGATAGATGGCAATGTGGGAATGTTTCTTTTATTTATAATGCTTCATTTTCTTGGGTGTTGTACCTTGAACCATATGTCAAAAATATTGCTTTAGCCGTCTTCTATTCAAGAGTTACAATTACTTCAGCTATATTAAGTTTTTCTATTATCGGATATTCGATGCTGTCCATGGCTTTGTTGGTTATTGCGCATTGTAGATGTCGTCGTTTACTTTGGTTTGGACAATTAAGTGCAGACAATTCTGAGTCCCAAGTACAATAACACATTTGTTTATAAGCACACATACACAAGTACGGCATCACTACCACAATGAACTATAAGCATTGATGATATTTAAGATTATTGAGCTCACTGGCTCCGTCACGGGCCTCATTTCTGGCGGTGACAAACATAAAAGAATGAAAACATTGACAATGCCCAGAGGTTAAAGGAAATCGTGAGAATTGAAAAAGTCCAAAAATTCAAAATTGAATTCATGTAGGTTAGAGCAGAATATGGCCAGGTCTTTTAAAAATTAGAGTGCGGTTCATATTGTTCGATCTCTTGAACGGCCAGATGTTGGTGGTTGTCAATATTATTGAAGAATATTTCTGAAAGTTTTTTTTCAGTACTTTTTGAGAGGTATCTGGGAGCGTCAGGGGTATCAGCGTTTCTCATGAACCAGTTGACATTCGTTATTTGTCTAATGGTCATATTTTGTTGAGCTTCAAGATTTTAGTATTATAATTAGTGGCATAGACCCATACCGGGCAAGTATTGGTGACGAGAGGATGATGCATAGAGGTGAAACATTATTTAACGCACATATAGCATATTTAACAATATACACTAAATGCTCTCATGGATGAGAGATTTTCTTTCAGCGTTAGTAGCGCTTTGGATCCGCTAGGGCGGAAAGTTCGATGCCAACTTAATCTTTCACAGGGACGCCGCAAGGGGCGCTCTTGCAGTGCGTAGGTAGGAGGAACAGGTGGAAACACGATAGGTAGAACCACGGTTACAGCATTAAAAATCTTTCAGCTATTAATCCTAGCTGTTGTTTGTGTCCATAACCCTTAATAGATTTTCTCCAATTGGTTATAATAATAGAAGTTTTGCATGATGATTGAACATCCATGGGAGGAATATATTCTTCCAAGATAATGCATCCATATTGTGGAAAGTAGAAGTGCATTAGTTTATCTACACTAGAGTTTGAATATGTCAACTCACACAAGTCGCAAAGTGGTTAATTTGGTTTTGATTTGATTTGTCGCTCAACTGTCATTTTTTTTTCATACTTTAGACTAATGAGACAGGGATCTACAGTTTAACGTGGATTCCGAACCACTAACAAACATCCATGCTACCTCCAGGATTCGAACCTACGCTTGTGGTATTAAAGGCCAGATCATTAGCCAATAGGCCATCAGGCAGCAGCTACTGTAATTTAGATAATCAGAATCTTAAATGAATGGGATAAGTTAAAATTGTTCAATGTTAATAAGGAAAACTCACACTCCATATTGTGGCAACATGGCTAGGAATGCATGGCATTCAAAATCTCCAATATAAATCTCAAAGATTAAACATATTTGCATAACATATCATTTCTTAAGGGGGCCGAATTGCTAGCTCTCTGGCCTTCGATACCACTGGTTTCGGGTTCGAGTCCCGGCAGTGACATTGATGTCTGTAGTGGTTCGGAATCCACTTTAAACTGTAGGTCCCAGTCTAACATGAGCGTTGAGAGGGTATTGTTAATCCGCGTCCGTAGCTTATCTTCCTATACCTTCTCGATAGTGCTAAGTGAGTAACGTCGGTGTAGCGCTTGCCTTAAGGCATCAAAGACAACTGTCTAAGTGTTTACCAGCTGCATTAGGTAAAAATATCATTTTATAAGGAACTTGGTGTTAGGTAAAAATATTCAATTGATAGTGATAAAATAAATCCAGCAGATATTTTACAAAAACATTCGAAAAAGTAAATTGAAAGAATTTCACAAGATTTTCATGAACTAAGGGTTCATTTGCATTAAACTTTTCAGTGAATCATTTGTAGAAATAAAATGTTTAAATATTTCAAGTTAATGAATGAAATATTAATTGAAGGTTTTTTGGTTTTTTTTTTTTTTTTTTTTTTTTTTTGAAGTTTTAAAGTTATAATTTTTTTAAAGTATCTTATATGTAATGCAATTCTTTCCTGAGAGATTTGGAAAATTACATTATTATTGTGATGCCTTGTAAATATACATAATTAAACACCAAAAAAAAATGATCTTGACATGATGTGTAAACAAGAGAGTCGTTCTAGGCGTGCCATTAAAAGGATTATATTGTTTTAAAATTTTATGCATGCTATCTCCCGCCTTTCTAAACGTCCGAGCTTCGTTCCCGATGTGTTGCTGGCAATCAGATTCGAGGCGAAAAGATTAGACAATATGGGCCAGAATGGCCGAGTAGCTAGCGCTCTGGCACTCGGTACAACAGGTTTCGGGTTCGAGTCCCGGAGGTGGCATGGATGTTTGTAGTGATTCGAATCCAATTTAAACCGTAGTTCCCGGTCTAACAGGAGAGTAGAGCGTTGCGGATATTTAGAGGTTTTTGCATACCGTCTTTGGACGTCCGTTAGCTTTTCTCCCTAGCGCGCATGCTCATAGGAAACATTATTACAGATACGCATGCGCAATTTCCTATGAGCATGCGCGCGGGAGAAAAAGCTAACGGACGTCCAAAAGACTCTATTGTTACTCCGCGTGCGTAGTTTATCGTCATGCTACACGCACTCCCTGGGTAGTGCTAAGTGAGTAACGTCGGAGGAGCGCTTGCTTTAAGGCATCAAGACAAGTGTCTAAGTGTTTGCCAGCTGCATTAGAAAAAAAAAAAGATTAGACAATATCTATATGAAGAGGGATTCGAGCCAATGTGCGTCATTAGTATTTCATTAATTATGGATCATTTGTTGTATTTTGTTAACTGGCTGTGTTTTGTGTGTAATATAAGGAAAATCGATGCAATCAATAAATTGTTGTTTTCCTCTTCTGTGGATGTGTTATTTTAATTCTACTACTACTACTATATTTTAACCAATTGGAGAAAGTCTATCAATATAAATATCCCACAGGAAACACAAATTTTGACAATAAAGATTATCAAATTGTTGAAAATCACTGGTATAAATAGTTGCAAAGAAAGCAAGTTGAAATGTAATTATTCTGCAGAAAAATCATTTTGTTAATTAGTTAATAAGGATTACAATTGAAATGGAAAATTGATAAACCATGAATTTGGTTACATTGGTGTTATTTAAATGCAAGATGAGTGATACAAACCTTGTCCAAGTTTACTTCAAAATTCTTAAATGAAAGTATTCTTCTTCATCCTTTTGATAGACATGACGTCAAAAGTATTTAGGAAAAAAAATGACGCAAATTAAATGGAAGTAAAAAGTAAAGACTGTTGCAATTCTTTTGGATGAAAAATTTTTATCATAACATTGAGCAACGCGGGCCTGAATGGCCGTGTGGATAGCGCTCTGGCAATCGGTACCACAGGTTTCGGGTTCGAATCCCGGCGGTACCATGGGTGTTTGTAGTTGTTCGGAATCCACTTTAAACCGTAGGTCCCGGTCCTAATGGCATCGTACCGCGTTGCGGGGGCATTGTTACTCCGCTTCCGTGGCTTATCTTCAAGTTACACGCGCCCCCTGGGTAATGCAAAGTGAGTACGTCTGTGCAGCGCTTGCCTTAAGGCATCCAAGACCAAGCTGTCTAAGTGTTCGCCAGCTGCATTAGAACAAAAAAAACACTGAGCAATGCACAAATTTCCTTAAACATGAAAATAGTCAATTTATTTTGGGGAACCAATCACAAAAATGATATTAAAAATTGTCATTTGGTTCTTGCTTAGAAGACACGGAGGTAATCTGTTCCCTAGGAATTCTTGAAATATGTGAGTAACAAGAAATATGGGAATATATAAATTTATAAAATATAACTTAAAAATTATATTAATATTTAAATTATATACTTTTTGTTATATTTATAAAAATAAATGTCTTAAAATATTTTCCTAAAATGTAGAAATGTTAATATACATTATTTATTATTGTAGTGTAATAAAATGTCAGTGGTGTCTAGGGAGTTTAAAAAGAAAAACAGGATGTTCGTTTCTTATATTCTATACAAAATTTGCATTTAGAAAGTATACATCATATAAGAACTAACTTAAGACTATCCCCAGCCACACAGAGTTCTATACCTGAATTCTATTACAGTTCTCTACCTGAATTCTCTATTCTGTATACAGTTCTCTACCTTAATTCTATATAGTCGTTCCTACTCCCTTAGTCAAATTCAAATTCTACAGAAAGTTTTGGCCAAGTTCGAATCTCTGAGAAATCTCTAAATTCTGAATTATAATGCTTCTTAGGTAGGTATGTCTTGTTAGGTTATATACTGGTTGTTTCCGGAATTAGATTGCCGGCTTTAGACCACTGGCCACGTGGCTGACTTCTGGCAGGTAATTTTCCAGGCTCATTACATCTAATTGGAGGTTGTAAAACGATCATGTTTAGCTGCCATTCTGGAGACTCTCTTCTGTGATCAGTTATACATTGCAGTGAAATCTTACACACATATACCAGAAAAAGATAAGATTTTTGTAACCTGGTTCCCGTCCATCCAATCCAATCGGGCATTATGCATCTATGAAAAAAATGAAAATTTGAAATGTTTGGTGAACTGCCTTTAATACAATGCCTTTAATATGGTTTATTTGTTATTTGAAAGTGATGACTCTTCTGATAAGTCATCACTAATTAGGACATAGGAAGTACAGCTGCTTTTATGTGAGTCGGACAGTAAAGACAAAAATTTGCAGTATATATAAAAAAAAAAATACCACCAAGAAAACCATGCGCTATTGGAGGAGAGAAGAATATGCAAAATCTACCATTAGGAAAGGTAAATATGTATAAATATTTTGCTGTAATCATTGCGTGACTAATAAAAAATGTTGTGAAAACCATGGATCCGAGTGGATAATTTTTCAAGTAATAAATTTCTTGCAATCTGCGAAGCTATACCGAAACGAGGAATTTTCATTGGTCCATAAATCACCAAGCTTTTTAAGTTTTAAGGATGTAAATTTGTATAGCTTGCTCCAACAAGTTGAGAAAAAAGCTTGGAATGCTTCTCACTTTTAAGTCAACAAATTTCTTTGAAAATGTGAAGTCAAAAGAATATACGAAATAATAATAGCATGTGTCAGACAAGAAACTTGGTTGTACTTTAGGTCTAAAAATGCATTTTCTGCAGCATGATTGGGACTTCTTTCATGAAAACTGCGGATAGATTAACGATGAGCACAGAGAATGTTTTCAGTAGGACATAGCGAAAATAGAAGAAATATATCAAAGAAAATGCTTTGCATACTGAAAACATTAAATTTGTCATGTTGTTCAGCACTTTAAGCTTTAAACTCTTATAACAATAATTCGAGTCTAAGAATTACACGCTAAACTGTCTTTCTAATACACAAATTAAATACTAAGAATTCCACAATAACTCTTTCAATAATATACCTCAAAATCTGCAATAACCCATACCACAAAGTAATAAGATTTGAATACCTACAGGTTCGAATGCCTTTAGAGATTTGTGCTTATTAGAGAAGGAAAACACATACACATTAAGTACTAAACCCAAAGCCAAAGCCAATTTCGTGATTTTAAATATAATAAAATATATTTATTAATATTTATATTTCAAATAGTTAAAAATACGTCATACAATCAATATTATATTAACACAAGTGATTACAAACAAGTATCAATCAATATAATATATATACAATACACCGCAATAACAATTAATAAAAATATTGAGTTCCAACAAGAAATAATGCTGGTGCTTGGTCCACAAATCCTTGACCGTCAAATACACCCTTCTAACGGCCGCACATAAAATATAACACCACAACAAAAGAATAATATAATAATTACTACATATAATTTTACCTTAATACAAAAAATATTTATAAAGGGATATTGACACTTCTATCGACACGACAAGTTATAAATATTTTATGAATGGAAACCAATTTCAACTTGTCATTGTCATATTCGTTGTTATCAAATCAAAATTAGTAATTAAAGGCTCTTTTAATCTCAGAGAAAATACTTCATTGAAATTTATTGTCCTGTGCAATAAAAGTAATTTATTGCCTTGTAAAATATTTTATCTTTAGGATGAACAATTTTTCAATTAATTTACTTTTAATAATTTACAATACCAAATATAAGCATATGGTATGTTATTAAATTGAATGGAAAAAGTAGTTTATTATTAACTTATAGCATATTATGTAAAAAAGCCACTGAATAGTCTTAATGCTTATAAGAAAAGTTATTGAAGTTTTTTTTTCCTATATGTTTAGAGTCAATATTCAATATTTAAAAGGAAAAATATATACAATTTAAATACACATTTTATAAGACTTAAAACTTTAATTTTATGAAAAAACTTAAATTAACGACTCTAGAAGATTTTTACTCGTATTTCTAACGAAAACAAAGACTGTAATAAATATTTATAAGCAAAAAATCTACATTAGTGGGAAGAATAAAATTAAGTGAATAATTATACTGTTGCAATTTTGCACTTAAAGTATTTCTTTAATTATCGAATTTGACAAGGGAAAAAAATACTCTCTTTTTATAACAAAGTTAGTGCCTTGTGTAAACTATTAATTAGTAAATATTCCGCATAAACAGTTTTTTTTGATTAAAGATTAATGTGGTTTTACTGCAACAAGCTTGGAAACGTAATAAAAAAATTTAGATGTGCATATCAAAGATATAGTTTTTATTTTTACTTCTTTCCCACTATACTGGGTCATGTCCAGAAAATTCTTTTTTTTTTTTTCTTTCTTTTTTTTTCTGCATCTGGTCAAAATTACTTTCACGCTTTTGCCATCCATTATGATGTGTGATGTGGCATAATGATGTGATGTAGTGAGAAGAATTTCTTTTTTTCCCTAGTTGCAGTTTTTTGGGGGATTTTCTTTTGCTCGCTGGACTGACGCGAGCTTAATATTTTAATGACGATGCAGATAATTTGGTAATAATAAAAATTAATGAGATAATGGAATTAAAAATAAAAAAAAACTATATTATTTTTATCTTGACTTTATTTTTCAAATTATTGTATATTTAAGTCCTAGGATTTTTGTTTGATATATCATTTATAATTAGAAAAAGATTTACAAATATTGATTATTCCTTTTTTCAAATCATCTCATTATTATAAAGTTTTATTCTTTTTACTTAATGTCACAACTTACCTCATATTCAGAACTATATTATCCGTTCCCGTTAAAAACATAAAGATTGTACATAAATTTAAAAAGCTGTCTTATGCAATTATAAAATTACATACATACAATGCAACATAAAGTTAAATATGTAACATGAAAATGCTATGCAACTAATTTATACATTGTAACGGCCATACCATGCTGAATATACCGATTCTCGTTAGAAAGTCAAGCGGTCAGTACTTGGGTGGGTGACCACCTGGGGACACCGCGTGCCGTTGGCATTCACAAATTTGGGACCTGAATGGCCGAATAGCGCTCTGGCCCTCGGTGCCACAGGTTTCGGGTTCGAATCGGCGGTGCCATGGATCAGTGGTTCGGAATCCACTTTAAGCCGTAGGTCCCGGTCTCCTATGACTGTAATTCACGGAGCCAAAGTCAGACTTCTACCTACGGGTGCTCCATCACATCAGAAGCTGCTTACTTCCCCTTCAATCATGTACATATGGGCTCGTGGGCTTGGCCAGCCAAGTGGGATAAGAAACAGCAAAACAACAACACATTGTAACGTCTCGGCCTATACTAGATCTATAAAGGCTTCAAGAAGAGGGTCATTTTCAGGATCCTGGGAACACTTTGATTTTTACTTACAAGTACTATATATATATATACAAACAGAACTCCGGGTTATTATAATTTATTATTTAGAAAAAGGAAAATTAAAGATTTAAATTTGATTCAAAAATGCAAGATTAAATTACAAGTACAATTCACTCAATGTCAAGATTTTCAGAGCACTCGAGTCTATGTAGAATCTAAAAATACGTGGTCTGCGGCAGACCTTAATTTTCACTCGGCGTAATACCATAAGGAGCTAACTTTGTAAGCAGGCGGAATCTATGACTTGTTCAGTCACTTCACAGAAACAAACACAGAAAAACAAAACTTGTTTTCGATTCGTCACAGAACACTCTCCCTCTATCTCCAAAAATCTTACTTTAAGAAAATCCTCAAGAGGAGGGGACAGCTTCCGTCACCTCTCATTATAGTAGACATTTCTCAACTCATCATCGATCACCAATCACAATGGAACAACTCATGGTCGATCACCAATCACAATGGAACAACTCATGGTGTTTGTCACTCACTCACTCACTCAGTCTATATTCAATCTATAGTTGTTTCAGATATTCGCTAATTTTCTGAATCTCATTATACATGATATCGAATATCTGCTATCAAATTTGATTGATAGGTTGTTCTCATTAATACAAAACACTAATTGCATGTAATATAACTTCCCATAACACTGCGTCTGCTGTCAAATTTGAGTGATAGGTTGTTATTATGTATTTGTTAAAGAATATACATTTCTCTCTCCTGGGAATGAAATGCCAAACTCTTTCCATGAGAATAAGGCTACAACATAAACGAACACACATAAGTTTGAACACACATTGTTTGGTTAATATTGATGAAAACACGCAGATGAAAGAGCTCAGTTTATGGAGAAAAATTAACACAGAATGTGGTATAAATGCAGAAAACAACAAAAGATTTAATTAGCATTTCAAAGGTAAAAAATTCATGGAAGGATAAATGATTTATTTCCTGCTGGAAGTATATATAATTAAAGATATCACATCTTGTCTATGAGTTTTAAAATATATTTATATAACTTGTGTGAAAACGTCTAGATGGGATTATAAAGGCAATTATCCCCAAAAGCAAAATTAGTTGCGTAGTGAAATGATACTCTTGTATCTCCTCAGAAGCAGTCGACCTGATGGCTAGTGCTCTGGCCTTTGATATCCCAGGCTTCAGGTTCGAATTCTGACTGGGGCAGGGATGTTGGTTAGTAATTCGGAATTCACGTTAGGCTGTAGGTCCGATCTAATTAGTCTAAAGGGTGCCCAAAATGACTGTAGAGCGACAAACCAAACCACAGGAGCAGGATTTCAGATGAACATTTGAGATAAACAAGAGGCTGACCATTTAAGAACAACTATTATTATAAGAACTGACAATATTTGTAAAAAATAACAAATGATACTTAATATTTCAAGTCTTGCATGAAGCATCATTGTAACGTTGCATTGTGACCAATGTGAAGAAACCTTAATATATTTGTTAGATTACTATTGCACACTTTCTCTAAGAAATTTATTTTAAAATTAAAAATTTGTTACTTTCTAATGTGGGAAACTTTAGCCTAAATCGTTCTCTACTAAAATTGTAGATTTTTAGCAGATTCAGCATTACCCATTGTGCATATACTACAGAGTGGCTGCTAGAATGCACTTGCATTTGCGACAGAGTTTTGAACGATTTCCATCAAGAATTGCATAGGGAGCGTTTTTGAGTCCAGTGATATGGCATTGTGGCACTAAAATCAATAATTATAATGCATTCCACTCTGGCATAGACATAGAAGTATTGTATTAGACATATGTATTAGTATCTAGACACAGGAGTATAGTATTGTATTGTACCTTTGTTCTTCTTTTAGTCAGGATTCGAATCCTTAAATTCGAAAGCTTAGCGCACTATCGAAGAACTCCTACTCAGAAATTTCAACATTATCTCTCGTATAATAATATCCAATGTGGGCCTGAATGGCTGAGTGGCTAGCGCTCTGGCGCTCGGTACCACAGGTTTCGGGTTCGAGTCCCGGCGGTGCCGTGGTTGTTTGTAGTGGTTCGGAATCTACTTTAAAAAGTAGGTCCCGGTCTAATAGGATCGTAGAGCGTTACGGGGACATTGTTACTCCGCGTCCGTGGCTTATCTTCAAGTTACACGCGTCCCCTGGGTAATGCAAAGTAGTACGTCTGTGCAGCACTTGCCTTAAGGCATCAAAGACCAAGCTGTCTGTGTTTGCCAGCTGCATTAGAAAAAAAAAAAATAAAGATAATATCCAATGTCAAAAATGTTTTACATAAATATAATGGAAATCAAAATAAAGGTAACTAAGGAATGACTTATTTTGCTGGTTTAATAGAAATTAAAGAATAATATATAGGATTAAAAATGATAAAACATAACCCTATTAGTGGAATGGAAATCAAAAAATAAATCAACTTACTTATTTTTTTAAAGTATTCTCTAAATTCAATCATTATGAATACAACCTGCATAAAATTGCATTTAATCCATTAGTTATTTATCAAAAATATTCAAATCTCTCCAATATTATTAAAACAGACATAATTTTTTTTTTTTTTTGTTCGATAAAAACAATCTTTATTATTATTTTATCCTTAAATTTAATCATATTTTCTTGAGTTAATTTCAGTATTTTTATTTTTATCAATGCAGAAATGCATAATACTTTTTTTTTCATAGAGACAATAAGTAACAATGTAAAACATTTTATGAAGAAGCAGACTTTCATGTTCCATTATAATTTTCAAATGAAACTTTTTCTACTTTGTATTAAAACACCGGTATGGATGCATAATAAAATATATTAAAAGTAGATAATAGCTTAACAAATATTTTTCCAAGTAAATTGTGTTTTGAAAAAAAAAAATATACTTTTATGCGTGCCTAAAAGTATTTATAAGAGTACATAAATTCTATTTACGCATAAACATTATTATGTTGGAAACATTCAATATCATTGAAAGACAAACAATGTCATTGTAAATTATGCAATAGAGCTTGAAAATAATGCATTCAATGCTTAGAATGTCCTATCTTTTCTAATATTCAAAAGAAGAAAAAATATATTTTTTGTGTGGAATCTATCTAGGTCACGATTTGAGTTATTTTTTACGTTTCTGAACTAACGCATCAGAAATTGTCAGAACATATTGACATTGCAGTGAAAAGACTTCCATGTAAATCGACATGTAGAAAATGCGCATGCGTTCTTTACGGAAAGAAATCAATAATTCACAAAATAAACTTCAACCGCAAATGGTAAAAAAAAAAAAATAATAATTGTTTAGTTTGTTTTTTGTTCACTGGAAAAACGTTTATTACTGTGTCCAAAAAGTAAGACCAATTTTCAAGTTAAAATTCCCAGGCCTTGTGGAATTTCAATTTTTGTCAATTCCTTTTATTAGCTCACACTCTCTCTATATATATCTTGTTCAAATTTTCAATCGTTCATAAAATACTTTTTATTCATCCACTCAAGCTCAAATACATTTTTTTTTAACTTGTAGTGGATGGCACTTGATGTTAATACAGTTTTTCAAATATTAATTCATTAATTAAATTAAATTAGTTAATTTTATTTTTTTTTAGATTTAAGTTGCTTGTATCTACCAATAGATGGCTCCAGATAAACTAAAAAAAAATGAATGTTAATTATTTATAAAGGACGTTCTGCAATATAGTGAAAAAAAAAGTAGGAATTGACTTAAAAACTTTTTTATATTACTTGTTTTTTTTTAGGTTGCTGGCATTGTCCTTGGCCTCTACGTGAAATTTGACGTCAAAATATTCATTAGTGTTTGAACTACGCGTGGCTTTGTGAGACACCAAAAGTGATTCCTGCGATTTTTGAAATGTCTGATTTAATTAAGCAAAGAACGTGCATTAAATTTTGTTTGCGGAAAAGTATAGAATGTTGCAGAAGGCTATATGTTTCCTATATCGGAAAGAAATGTTTAGAAGTGGTATAAGCAGTTCAAAAAAGGCAGAGAACGCGTTGAAGACGAAGAGCCCTCTGGTCGACCATCAAACGCTACCGACGAAGCTCACGTCCAAAAAAATTTGGTGAAAAAAAAGAAAAAAGATTTGGTGCTTACAAACCGTCGATTTACAATTAGAAACCTTAGACAATCAAGAATTAAAAACCTAAATCTTGATTGGTACCGAAAACACTGAATGCGCCAGCTTACACTGCATTGATTCTTCGTGACTTTTTCGTCAAAAATGACAGCCATATCGTTCCACAACCACCGTATTAACACAGTGCGACTTCTGGATATTCCCTAAACTCAAAAGACTACTCCGGAGACACCATTTTAAGTATATTGAAGAGATTCAATGTAAATCGCCACTTTGAAGGCCATCCCTGCCGATAACTTTTTAGCATGCTTTGAGGATTGGAAAAAACGTTGGCATAAGTGCATTGTGTCGGAGGGGATTACTTTGAAGACGATGAAATAAATTTGGAAGAATAAATAAAGAGTTTTTGAAAAAACAATAATTGGTTTTTACTTTTTTGGGCACAGCAGTAAATCGGCATGTTAAAAATGCGCATGAATTCTGTACTGAAATAAATCAATAATTCACCAAATAAAGTTCAACCGCAAATAGTAAAAAAATAGTTAATTGTCTGGTTTTTTTTTTATTCACCGGAAAAACGTTTAAATATTAACGTTAAGCCTTTGAATATTTCGAATGAAAAATTATATTATTTTCTTACTTTCAGCATTTAAAAGAATTCGTGCAAATGTAATTGATGAATAATTAAATAAAATGTCGTTAATTTGATATCTTTCGAAATTATTCTTTGAATTTTAAATTGAAACGAGTTTCAAAGTCTCCAGAATTACCTTAATTACTATTAAGTTTACATATTCATGCAGCATTATAAGCAAAAGCAATGTATCCATTATTTAAACTAAAGACATGTTAGTGAGATAATGCACCGCATAGTTTTTTATATTTGAAGTACAAATACTTAAACAGCAGAATAAAATTGCAATAATAAATCACTTTCATATTTAAGAGAACATATATATTCTGACCAGCTATGGCACGGAGAACTGCAAGCTGTCAAAGACGACGGTATAAGAGGAGATCAAAGTAATTTCTGAAGGATATTAATTATTCGGAAGGATATTAAATTATTTTGTAATTAAAATTTTAAATTATATAATAATAAAATAAAAATTCAGTGAAAAACTTTTTCAATAAATACGAAATTCTTTTCTTACAAAATTATTATTTGTGGCGTATATCTAATTTTGGCATGATGGCTGGGTGAACAGCGCTCTTTTGCTTGGTGCCACAGGTTCGAGACCTGACGATGCCATAGAAGCTTGTAGTAGTTCGGAATCCAATTTAAACCATAGGTCTCAATCTAATATGACTGTTAGGCGTTTGTTTGTTTGTGACTAATCCTCAATGTCATACAGTGCGGGACGGCCATCTCATGAGTGATCTACTCATGGATGGAGGGAAAGGGGGCAGCTTCTGTTGTGATGGAGCCCCCGTAGGTAGAAGTTTGACTTTTGCTCCGTGACGCTCTTACAGTCATATTAGATCGGGAACTACGGCTTAAAGTGGATTTCGAACCACTACAAACATCCATGGCACCGCCGGGACTCGCACCCGAAATCTGTGGTACCGAGCGCCAGAGCGCTAGCCACTCGACCATTCAGGCCCCCTGTTAGGCGTAAGGCTGACAATCCTACTCCGTAAAAGAAAACATCTCCTGTCAGGAAATCTGCCATTAGGCAAGCGGCCTTGGCCGACCATGGGGCTGTTGCGCCAATGAAGAAGGAGAAGTATACCTAATTAACCCCCATAACAATTAATGGATTCGTCCGTTTTGGCCATTAAAACTGAATTTTGCCTTTTCAAATTGTAGGAAAAACTTCACAATTCGACGAGAGTTTGACATTGATTATAATATATATTTTATTGTAGATTATGATATATTGTTGTGGATAATTATTGATTCATCAGTCTATATTTTTTTATCATTAATCTTTTAGGACCATCGGATCTGAATATGTGTAAAATCGATCTAGCGGCCAAATATTCTCGTTGAAAAATTAAAAATTTTCTAATTGAATTTTGTCACATGCATATACATACATCTATTATATCATCTTCTTCTTCTTCTTCATTAGCGCAACAGCCCCATGGTGGGCCATTGCCGTCTGCCCACTGGCAGATTTCGAGACAGATGTTTTCTTTTTTACGGAATGGGGTTATCAACCCAGCGCTCATATTAGGCCCAGACATACTGTTTAAAGAGAATTCCGAACCACTACAGGTATCCATAGCACCACAGAGACTTGGGCCTGGAATCTATGGCACCGAGCGGTAGAGCGCTAGTCATTTGACCATTAGGCCGCCTATTGTATCCACAAATTTTCAACTCATATCTATATATATATGTATATATTGTTGCCATTAGTTTACATTACAAGCATAACGTCTATAGGCAAAAATAATAGGCCAAATATTACATAGCTTGTGTACATATTTCAT
This sequence comes from Caerostris extrusa, assembly GCA_021605095.1. Lineage (NCBI taxonomy): Eukaryota > Metazoa > Arthropoda > Arachnida > Araneae > Araneidae > Caerostris > Caerostris extrusa. The sequence goes on from BPLR01000711.1 coordinate 42,381, forward strand.
TCTATAATTGTTCTTCTAATGCTGCTGGCAAACACTTAGACAATTGTCTTCGATGCCTTAAGGCAAGCGCTGCACCGACGTTACTCATAGCACTACCCAGGAGGTGCTTGTAGCTTGAAGATAAGCTGCGGACACGGAGTAACAATACCTCCGCAACGCTCTACGACCATATTAGACCAGGACCTACAGTTTAAAGTGGATTCCGAACCAATACAAACATCCGCCGGGGTTCGAACCCGAAACTTGTGGTACTGAACGCCAGAGCGCTAGCCACTCAGCTATTCAGGTCCTCCGTCCATAATAAATACAAGATAAAAATTAAATAATATAATACCACGAAAAAACAAATAAAAGAGTTCGATGCATAATATTAAGCTAATTTAATAAAATTTCACTATTTGATTCCGTTTTTGTATTAACCAAGAGCAAAAGTGAATAATCGGATCATTTTTATTTATCTTACTATTACAATTAATATATGCACCTGCGACTCTCCCTTCAGAGTGTGAGTAATGAAAATGCAAATAAAGAGTTTGATATGATAATTAAATTGAGCTTTAACATCTGGTTCGATATTTGTAGTAACCAAGAGCAGAAGTTATTACCGTAAATTTTCCTGCATAAACAAATAATTTTAGGATTTTTTTAAACTAAATTACGAAAGTCATCTTATATATACTTATTCGCTAGCCTAGGTACATTTCGGCGCGCGGTGCAAGCGATAAATCGTTAAATATCGCTACAAATAGCAATTTTATATTTATATGTCTTAAATTTATGAAAAATTTCTTTAATGAAATGAATTACTCCTTTTATGAAAATTATTATATATTGTTTTTGAAATTTTTTCATATTGCTGATTTTGCGCAGTCACCAAAATGAAAAATCTGATGTTTGCGAAATTTAAGCCTAGCTAACGAAAAAGTACCAAAATATACACTAGAAATAATAATAAATACCGTAAATAAGGAATGTTACAGTATATTTTTTATAATTTCGGCTTATATATATATATACACGGAAATAATCGGTAATATACAGTTGCTAAATGGTTTATATTTATCTATTCTCTGTTGTTTTTTTTTTAAATGTATATTTTTTTATATTGTTTGAATAAAAAATCAAACACCATTTCCCAAAATTTTATAGTAAAAGACAATTTTTCTAAGTAAATAAATAAAATATCAGCGACTGAACAATACAGAATACAGAACAAAATGCCTCGAAGATTGTTTTTTTTTAATAATAAATATATAAATAAAGATATTGAAATTTTATCAAATAACAATTTTTCCATTAAAAATTTAGCATATGAATGAAAATGAAAATAAATATTTGAATAAAATTAGATTAAGTTTTCAATCGCTTCGTTGATTGGTGTAACTTTTTGTCTAAAAAATCCAAGTATAAAAAAATGGATCTACCCTTCGGAAGAGGATGTAAAGAAATACATAAAGGAAGATTTTGTCCAGTAAAGAATTGAATAAAATTTATCGATGTCTCTACAATCGGGAAAAATATTAAAAAAAACATTTATTCAAAAGATCAGTACACACTAATACGAAAGCTACTCATTATGTAAGTGATTTTCGCCAAGAAATCGGCCTATTTCTTTCATGGAACACTGTCATATTTTCCTTTTTACGGAAGCGATGGACGATTTAAAACATGGAGAGAAGCTGGGAAAGCACTGCCACCTAAACACCATCAGTCAAGTTCGGAGGTGGATCTGCCCTCGTTTAGGGTTTTATGTCGGCTCTGATGGTATTATGGACAAACATGTATAATTTTAAAATCAGTGTCAAATTAGAATTACAAGCATACAGCGAAGATTGTGCAGTAACTTGTACCATTGCAAGATACAATTTTCGAAAATTTGTGGTCGCAATTAGAAAGCTGTACATATAAGCAGGGAAGTTCTCAAAGAAGGTTCTGAAGAAGAATTTAAAATTTCTGTTGAAACTATTAAAAACTATCAGGAAGATTACAAGCTGTAATTCAAAGAGATATGCAACAAAAAAATTTTCGGAAATTAATAAAGATGTATACTTATTTTTCAAATCTCGTCTCAGATCTTTTCTTCATTTTTTTCTCAGTAGACAGTCATTTTATAAGTATAGTACGGTAAGCATAGACTAAAGTATAAAAGATAAAAATTCAATCATCTTAAAGCAATATTTAATTTGTAACAAAGTCTCTAAGTTTCTAAGGTGTATACTCAATTTTGTGGCCCACTGTATTCGGAAATAATACAATATACAGTTGCTAATTGGTTTTATATTTATCTATTGTTTTTTTGTTTTTTTTTTTTTTATCAAATGTATATATTTTTTTATTGAATAAAATTTTTTATCATTCCCATTATAATTTTCAATAAGGCAATTTTAGAAAATAAATAAAATTCAGCGCGTTAACGTTTTCTCACGACCTCGAAGATTGTATTTTTATCCTATAAATATATAAATAACCGTGAAATTTTATCAAATGCAATTTTCATAATTTACATATGAATGTAAGAAAATAAATATTTGAATAAAATTTTTACCTGGAATGTATTTTATTCAAAAAATATCAGGTTCGTGATCCCATGAAAATAAAAATGTATAAATATTAATGCCTTTGTCTGTGTAAATAAAATGTCATCTGGATACGTGCGAAGTTAAAAAAAAACAATAAAGATACAAATGGAGAGTTTCTCCAACCACACTAATAAATGTTCTTTATACTTAATATTCTTTATCCAGTTGATTTCCCTAGATAAAATCATTATAAATGCCGCTTTTTTTTGTTAATCTCTTGTAAAACTAAATTTTTTAAAATCAGTGTTTCAAAAGTCTAAAGATAATAACAAATGAATACAATTTTTCAATTTTCTTTGAATGACAAAATTTTAATGTTTCTTAAGAAACTCTATCAAAGGTTTCCTAAAAGATCAAGAGATATCAGAGGTCTAAAAAATCTTTGTGTAAAATAAATCACAGTCAAATCTGCTTTTTCTTCATTTGGTCTCAGTAGACAGTCAACCAAGCTCAGATTTCACAGATCAAATGATCTTTTCTAACATATGCCTAAACACTTCAATGTTTATGCAAAATTTATCCCGTGATTTCGTGGAAATCCTTCGATTGACTTATAAATGTTTAAATATTTATGTGTGTGTAATATTTTCCATAAAGCTTGTGTGTTCTATTTAAAAATTTTTTATCTCTCCATTATAATGTGTCAATCTAAAGTTTCTCAACCCACAACACTTCAATGTTCATATACAAAATTTTTATCCCGTGATTTTGAAATCCTTCGATGAATTTATAAATGTGTTAAATATTATTGTGCTTGTGTGTAAATAAAGCTGTGTGTGTTCTGAAACTTGCGTTTCAAGTCTCACCCCAACCACAATCAGATACAATCTGGAGAGGGCGTTTCTCAACCCACAAAGTATCAATGTTCATATACAAAATTTATCCCGTGATTTCGTGGAATCCTTCGATGAATTTATAAATGTGTTAAATATTATATGTGTGTGGTGTGTGTGTAAATAAAGCTGTGTGTTCTGAAACATGCGTTTCAAGTCTCAACCCAACCACAATCAGATACAATCTAGAGTTTCTCAACCCACAACACTTCAATGTTCATATAAAGTTACTACGATTAGTAAACATTTTTTTTTCTACTTTTTTAACAGGAAATTATCTGACATTGTTGAATATGCAATCTACGAAATGAAGTATTGATTTCTCTAGTCTTATTAAATGATATTGGTTTTTAAAAAAAAATGTAAATAAGATGTTGCAATGTAGTTATAAAATGCATTTTGGTCTTTTTTAATTACTGTTACTTTATCAATTTAAAATATTAGAATTAAATATTGTTATATATATTTTTCAAAATTTACTTACGAAAGTGGTTTTGCTTTTCGTAATTTAATTTTATTTCATAAATATACATTTATAAATCAGATACACTTACGGAAGTTTTTTGATATTTAAGCATGCATATTTCAATTAGGCAAACCAACAATGAAAAAAATTTAATAAATTGGATTCTTTTTGCTTTTTTAAATGCTAAACCAAAAAGAAAAAAAAAAAATAAATTATTATTAAATCATCAACGTTACCACAGTTTCTCATAAGCATTTTTATCCTATACATGGATACATCGAAAATTAAAAAAATAAAAAAATATCACGATTCCAAACAACTTTTGAAAAAACAAGGTTTCAACTTATATCAATTAATGAAAACAACAAAGTAGATACAAATATTTCAACATATCACAGATGATGAATGAAGTGGTATATGGGGATGTGAAGTAAGGTATTTCACTATATATATGAACAGTTACTTATTTTTAATGCTTTCAACGCCTTAGTGTTAGAGATACAAATATCTCGCATCCATGGCACCGCCGGGGAACAAACCTGTGGTAGCCATCTTCCATTCAGGCCCCCATCTTCCTGATATTGCTAATGTGGGTTAATAGACTATCATCATTCTCTTACCTTTGAGGTTTTTCGTTTTTGTTCACTTTACACACAAATGGCGAGTCTCAGTTCTGTTAAAAGTCTTGATATATTTATGGCGAATTTGTTATCAAGAAAACACAAAAAAGAATATAATTAAGGAAGATGTTCTTTGCCTGCTTCATGGTAAATCACGGTGAGTCTTGTGTACAATACAGTCCCAGTGCTTTGGCTCTCTGGACTAAAGGTATCGGGTTCGAATCCCGGCGGTGCCACGGATGTTTTTATAAACCTGAAGTTTAGATACCCTTGAATCATAGAGATAGACTTATCACTTTCCACTTATAGTTAAAAACGTTTTATAGTTTTCCTCTTTTTATTGATTTTTTATAGTAAATAAAATGAAAAAGAAAAGATAGGGAAGCTTTGATTTTCTTCAGAAAATGATGTGCTGGAAAGACAATTCTTCTTCTTCTTTTTCATTGGAGCAAACACCCCATGGTGGGACAAGGCCGTCTGCCTACTGGCAGATTTCGAGACAGGAAATGTTTTCTTTTTTTAAGGAGTACGGTTGTCAGACCTACGTCCAATGCTCTACAGTCATATAAGATCGGGGCCTGAATGGCGATTGCGCTCTGGCTCTCGGTACCACAGGTATCGGGTTTGAATCCCGGCGGTGCCATGGATGTTGTAGTAGTTCGGAATCCACTTTAAGCCGTACATCCCGGTCTCATATGACCGTGAGCGTCACAAGGCAATCAGACTTCTTGTCACCCACATCATTCTCAAACTGTAAAGGGGCAACCCAGGTCTAGGCACTATGAAGTGATGTGGTATGGTGTAGTAGTAGTGTATGCAATAAAGAAAGCTATGCTATGTTTGTTTAGAAAATCACAAAGAAAATTTTTAAAGAAACTCTTATTCTGCGTAATCAAAGTAACCTTGCTAGTTCTGATATGTTCGTCGCTCTACGGCCATTTTTCACTAGCAGCAATACGTA